>JARHVA010003643.1:1862500-1897467 GCA_037957365.1 Torreya grandis
ATTTGTGTAGTAATTTATAGGAAACTAGGTCTCACCCAACATAACTCAGACATGATTATTGTCTAGTTCAACAATTCAGATGTTAAGGTATTGGAGAGTTGTTGAGGGTTCACATAGTGTTTTAATCTAAACCAAAATTTGAGAAATTTATATACATATAGGTGGTTTAAATCCTAAAGTAATAGTGATATTTATGAATGGTTACATGGCCACATACATGTGGATACCTTGGAGGGGTGATTCTAAAAAAATCTAGACTAATATATAGCATAAAATGAAACATATGATCACTGAGTAAAATTATATAAGTGAGATAATAAATTTTGTGTCATATAAAATTGGAATTTATCCTCTTTCTATTGATCACACTACTGATAAACATGAGAAAACTAATGACCCATTAAAATTATGGTCTCTTTAATTTGATGGGGATCACTTCAAATAATTTTGATTATATATATTTGTGTTGATCAGTATACAAGGAAATGAAACTTTACTACATATAGGTTGTAATTTACATGCACTAGTAACCTCACATAGTATGAATCCCTAATCTTAGGTGTACTACTTACCTTAAACTATGAGGTTAAATAGTTACAAGTATATAGGGACTCAAAATTGGTAATCAACAAAGTTGAAAGTAAAATTTGGTAAAACAATATATTACTTAATTAAATAAAAACATAGAGAATGAGACCTGATGGAAAATTTAGCCCCTCTAAATGATTATAGAATGTACCAATTCTTAATACAATTAGTTCTATATCCCTTAATCTCATAAAACATAAATAACTTATAACTCTTTTATTATCATTGACATATCATCAATTTCATGAACTATTTTAGAGAATTTGATAGTAGGTTGTTCAAAATAAGAAAAATGATGACCATAAGGATGATGACTAAGACAATTATGGACTCATGAAATTAAAATAAACCATATATCATGTGGTATAGTTTCACTATAAATGATATTTTACATGGATAAATTGGCTGAAAGACCCAAAAATCCATAATCCATGAGCTAACAACCACTATCATGAACTTAGGATTAGTCATTGAAACTTGAAATGTTAACATTGGTGTTGAGTGTAATAGGTCTAAGATAATAAATTTCAAATAATTACTCATCAAATAAAGAGATGTGATTTCCTAGACATACAATGACTTGGAAATATTTGATCGAAGCATTATAGTGCACATTATCCTACTTAAAAGGTGACAAAATACATATAAATTGAGGCAGAGACTAATAAATCCTAACCTTAAACCTCTTATCAGTAGAGAATTTTAGAAGGTTCTCTCAAATAAAATATTTTTTGGGATTGAAAATTACACATGAGTAGTAATTATAGCCACCATTTTCATTACAAGTGGAAAAGTAGTCTTTTTATCAATTTTAAGAATTTGAATAGAGCATTAGACAAGGATAAGGACCATTTTACATCTATAAATAAGGTAGTTCAATGTGGTTAGTTGATGATTATGTCTTTCTTGGATGAATTATCAGGCTATAAATAGGTCTTAGTAAACCATAAATACAATGTTAAAATAGTGTGCACCACCAAGTGAAGTACATTTTCCTATAATAAGATGTATTCATCTTGATCAATGTAGTCTCCACTTTCCTATGATCCATGTATTTTGAGTTTCAATATTTGATTGATAAGTGCATAATTATTTATATGGATGATTTAATTCTATTATTCAACTTTGATTTAGATCATGTACTACATGTGTAAAAAGTATTTGAAAGTTGTATCAAGTATGTCATCTCTCTGAACCCAAAGAAGAGTGATTTTTGTGTCACTAAAGCTAAGCTTATTCTCTACATCATCACAAATCAAGATATTTTTGTTTAAATTCAAAGAGCTATTGAAATTTATAAAATACCTCTACCTAAATTAAAAAAGAATTGAAATTATTATTTTTAAAAATGAACTTTATTTGGAAAATTATTTATAGTTTTAATAAAAAATATAACCCTCAACATTATATTTCAATAGGAAAAAAGGGTGGAATGGGAATTGTTGATGTAGATTTTATGCACATCACATAATTTTATGAGGAGGCTTCTAAATTTTTAGGATCAATGAATAATATCACTCCAAGACATAATTTGTAGGGTATTTGGCCTTGTAAATAACCACATGATGGAATATAAGTGAGCAATGGGTTATTTAAGTCATATATTTTGGATGTGATGTGATTTAAGAGAAACCAAAAGTCTACTTGAGGTGGATGGAATTAATCTAAGTTGGATTTAATAAAAAAATTATAAAAAGAGGGAAATTTAGGGAAGGAAATAAGGTTTATGACTAAAATATATATGAAACCCTTCCAAATTGGTATTTATGCTATGGGTTTCAAGTGGTTAAAAATAATGCTAGATGCAAGTTGTTTTTCGCACACAAACACATTTAGGAGTCAAAAGAAAAAAATATAATAAACTTTTATTTTCATAACCAAAGTTTTATTCCAATGTAATATTATTAATGGACATCATATATCAAAGGCATATTATGATTAGTGAACAAAGAACACTCAAGTTACATATAGGATAATCTGAGTAACTATATTAAAATCAATTATACACTACTCAAAATCTATAATACCAATATGATGGAACTCCCACAATGAGACACAAGATTTGGAAAAGTAACACACACTAATGAAACTTGTAGAATAATCCTAGAAATTTATTTTTCACCTTAATTTTGAAACAATTTCCTTAAAAATAATAGATATAAAACATGCTTATATAATTCTTGGATGAGATCACCCTTAAAACTCATCTAAATTATAAAATAAAACCATTTGGTTATGATTATTCTACATGTTTTAATTTAAATTAAATTATATTATCCTAATTTTTTTCCCATGCATAAATACATAAATAACTCAATAAAAATGAAATCTAATTGCCAATCATGCAATATGGGTGGCACTAGTAGTCAAAACTATGATGAAACTTGACTATTTGATAGTTGAGGTTGATGTACTCAAAATACCAATAATATGGGAAATTTATGTGAATAATCCTTGCATTATAATTATGAGTAAAGTTCCTAAAGGAATCACTGTAGTTGTCACTATAGTTGGTCTTGGTTGTATATGTAAAGGATTAGGGATGGGAAATACAATCACCATTAATACCTAGTGGGAGTGTAAATTGATGTGTACTTAGGAAAATAGGAATTAGTCTTTGAAAATTGAGTTTATGTAGACAAATATCTTTCCTAAGTACTCAACTATCCTTACTACTTTGGTATTTCATAATTAGTTACACATGTTGTGAATTCAATCTCAATTGATTCAAAATCAGTGAAAAACCTTTTATACAATAGTGGAATATTGTCCATTAAATTTATATGTAGCTTCATTGAGGCCTTGAAATACTTAATGCTTTGAATTATACTACCATATATTTGGAAAAGGAAATTAACTATATTTAATTATCATTACTACGAAAAATTGTGCCTCAATTTATATTTTGAAACTATTAGAATTAATTATCACTAAGATGTCAAAGAAAGGTTTAGTGACCACATCCCCCTGTGGACTGTATATACCATATTTATTGATTTCATTAAGGATTTGGACTACCTTTTTTTCTTGGATATTCATTTTCTCAACTAATTCATGAATTTGTTTATGTTATTTCATGAGTTGAGTTCTCTTAGCCATTACAAAATTGTGGGACTAAGAAAATATTTGGGAGCTATATATAGTTAAGGTGTTAGTATTTGTTTTGTCTAATTACCTTATTAATAAAGTGTAGTTTGGAATCCAAATTATTTAACGTATTATATAAATTCATCACATTGTTCCATTATGAGTTTAACTCATATCTACACAACCAAATGAAGCATCTAATGTCATATAGGGTTTTGCCTAAACTATGAAAATTATCTACTATTTATTTTAGAGGATATATTTTTCTATGTGCCTCTAATATTTTATTGGTCTTGTGAAGACCAATAAATGTTTTTTCAATATTCCCATAGTAGAATCTATAATTAGAATAGGGTCTTATACATTTTCCTCTTCCTCTCCATGTTAGTTTTTATATTCTTTGTTATAGAGAGATTTTATTCTTACCTCACAGATTATATATGATTCCATCTAATAATGATAGCTATTTTACTCACCATTTTAAGATTTTTGATGTGGTATCAAACTTTGAAGTTAATTTTGGATCCTCAATAATCACCAAATCCCACCTAGCTTCCTACTCTAATTACATCTTTTATATCTAGTTAGGAGTCACTATGAGAGTTGTAAAAAATGTTAGAGAAGTTGTGGATGAAGTGGTTTGTTATGAAAGTATGAGTTTAGAGGAATATGGAGGGATTTAAAGAGGAATACTAGATATTTGAGGGGGATTAAGGGATTAAAAGAGGTGGTTTGAGTGTAGATGGAGGTGAAAACATAGGTTGAGGGGGCATGGGTAGTGAATGGAAAGGCATAATAAGCATCCTCTCTTTAGAGGTCTTGGTTTGAAGAGGTCTCTTGAAGACATATTTGGTGAGGTTCAAAGACTATTCAAGTGAGACAACTATGGAATATATTGAGGTAACTTAAATAATTGAAACACCCAATTGGGTGAGAATATTATACTATGGGGGATATGTGGAAAAAATTGTCCATGACACTAGATAGTCAAAAAATGGACTAACCACCATAGTACATAAGTTAGGTGGAGGGAGAACTAATTGTGTAGTATTGGACTAAGTTATTACCTTTAAATAATGTTCAATGTAATTATACATAATAAACAAAAAACTAGAAGGAACATTGGTAGTTAAAGAATCAACACTTTAATACTCTTCATACAAGATGACCTATATGAATATTGATTACTTGTGGTAACTAGTTAAATTACTACAAAATTAGGAGAAATGGTGACCTGATTCAACCCTTGTGAAGGAGATGTCAAAGAGACTATAGGGGGGATAATTGTAGTAGTTAAGGATCCCACTATACTACTAGTTTTATCAATTTCTTTATTTGGTTCTTCACCTTCTTCATGATCAATGCTCGAAATGCTAGGGGAAATATAAATTTTAGTCATGAAATAACTCTACAATGTTACCTTTTAAAAATCCATTAAATGTTGTACTTAGCCTTTGATATTTCCCATAACTAGTCTCTAAAATTTTTATCCTCTTGTATTTAATTTGGAAACTCTTTATTTTACCATTTTAGTGTATTAATTAGAGCTTATATGGAATAATCAAGAGATATTCTCTCATAGGTTTAAACTAGAGAAGTAGTCATTTATGAATAAAGAGGAGAATAATAGTGACTTATGCTTAGAACTTGGAATGACAAAACTAATACAATAGGTGGAATGAAAGAAACTATGACTTTTGGAGGGTTCCTTAATTCAACAAGTGGTTGTCTTACTTCTTGTGCTCTTGGAACTTTTTTTAGATTATTTTCCTCAATTGTTGGTTAGTTTCTTCATATTTATCTTATGTTGTTTTCCTAGCCTACTCCAAGTCTTTTTCTTCTTTTTCAATTCAAACTATATCATTTCATAGTATGGTCATATCATACTATATCATTTATGAAATTCTCTTCGACATCTTAACTTTTCTCATTCTTTTTCAAGCTTTTGAATAATCCTTAGAATTAAGGAAGATTTAATTATGCTCATACTCATAGTGACCATAATGTTGTCTTAATTTGTTGGATATATTTTATATATACTATTGTATAACCTCCATAGGGTCCTACCATCTAAGGTAAGCCAATAAAAACATTAATTATCCTCAGTTATTTGATCTTTTGGATAATTGGTCCCAATTCTATAAATGTTGTCTCACAATGCTGAGAGGTCTTTTGTGGTATTTGGACAAACTTGCCTTTTTTAGCTTGTCATCCATATTGTTAAACAATTGATAATATATTTATTGTTCAACTAATTTATCTAGTATGACACTTGGTAACAATAAAATGGCTACCAAGGTTCCCTCAACCAATATAATAGTATGATTAGGATAAAATTATTAATACCCCATTATCTTAAGTGATCTTTTGATTTGTTACAACAATCTAGGCATAGGTTTTCCACTTATGGCTTTGTAAACAATTGGGTAGAAGTTACTTTATATTGTATGCATGTAATCCCTATATTTTTGAATGTGGATATGGTCAAAATTATAACATATTATTTTTTCCACTAATACTTATGATATAATTAACCACCAGCTTTGAGTCTCTGAATATTAGTTTTTGCTTTGTATTTTTTCTTAGATTGAACTACAAGCCCAAAATTAGATCCTCATATTCAACATGATTTTTGGTAGATGGGAAACATAAGTTACATGTAAAAATATACTACTTCTCATGTAGGTCAACAAAAGTTATCCTTACACCTCAGTCCTGCTTGGATCTAACAATATCAAAGTATAAAGTGCACAATTATGAAAGACCTTCAAATTATAGTTCATGAGATTTGTATTTTGTAGTAAAAGTGTAGAGACATACATGAGATGAATAAAAGTTAATATTTTCATTATTGACATTGTAATTTGTGATAAGGTACCTCATTTTGGGTAACCTATCCACTTAGATATGATTTTTCATTCCTCTCTAAGACAACCACATGTGTGACAAAAATATATTCATATAACCATTTAGTATTTTGGATCAATCATGGCTCAAAATTAAATCATAAACCTTGAGAATGTTAATTAATAATATGTATATATATTATTAGACACATGGATCAAAATTAAGCTACATGTAATGATTTAATAATTCCATAAAAACTAGGACTATGGTCTTGTATAGCTATAAGACCACTCCTTTGGAAAATTTTGGAGTCAATCCTAACTTCCTAAAAATATTTGTAGGCACGACATTGGTTGAGGCACCCAAATCCACTAATTGATTGTGAATGTTATATTCAAATATTATGATAGTAAAAAAATGGTGGTACCTAAGGCTTTCCTATATAAATACCCACATTAGTATGAATAGCTTTGGATTTGTCAATAAATGATTTGTTAGTTAGGAATTTTAGCAATAATTCTATTGGTTTAGTAATTTGAACTAGCATATAAAGAGTGAAATTTTAATTAATTTTATTCATATCCTTGACAATATTATATCCACTTTTTTTTTGTTTATTAGAAACCTATTATTGGTAATTTACCTTTAGGGGAAGTGCATTATTATTGGAATTCAAACCTAGAATTATATTTAAACTATTGTTTCTAGGTGTGGGGGTGGTGATAGGTTATTACATATTGTTTATTACATCATATTTATTCCTATGGAATTACTGGGAAACATGATTGTAATATCTATTATCTTTTTTTTCATTCTCATCCTCAGCCAAGGATGGAACTTTATATGTCTCAAACACCATTGTAGTGCTAGAAGGATTAGATGTATTAATTATAGATGACTTTGGATGGTTTGGCAACATCTCATACCTCTCCATATATTTTTATAAAATCTCAAAAACTATTTAAATTATATTCATTATAATTCACCATGTTTTTTAGTACTATGGATTCTACACCAATTGGGTAGGGTAATATCACAATTATTTATTTCAATAAGATTCTTGGGTTATGGCTTAGAATTTTTACCTAGTATGTTATATGGCCTATTATATTTCTAAAATCTAAAATTTCTATTCGTTATCTCATCTACATTATTCCCCAAGATTTTATGCATGATCAAAAATGCATTGCTATGTTTTTGTACCATGCATTGAATAACATCTAGTTCAACTTTGATGGAATTAGAGACTATACCCTATTTTCTAACTCAAACTAGGGCTTGGTTCTGAATTTGTTAATTAGTTGTGGTTATATAATTATTCAAAAATTTCAATTTGTGGCTATTGAAGACTTGATCTAATGGAAACTAAGTGTAAACCTAGATCTAATTATAGGGAATGACATTTTGATTAGCATTAAGAATTGGGTTTAAGGTTGGGATAATTAGATTGACATTGGGATTAGATAGAGACTAGAATTAAGGGTTCAACTATTTGTCTATATTAATGGATTAAACATAAGCTCTTGATAATTAAGTGACACTGAGATCTCTATATAAGAATACTATAGTCATAATATGTAGAACATTTTTATACATCTCAAGGGCTAATACATCATTTGGTATATATATAATGTATACATGTCCATACATATTTTTAAATCTATTATTAAAGTCTTTGATGGGTTCATTGTGCTCCCTCCTCATACTATAAAAGTGTAGATATATGATTCTAAGATTGGTAATCTACACAAACTATGCAAGGAATGTATTGAGGCATTGATTCTAGGAAGTAATTGAATCCTATAGAATTTTAATAAACCAATAATTAGTAACATCCTATAATGTAAATGGGAAAATCCTATAGCTAACATCCTTATGTATTATATTTAATAATCCCAAAAAAGTTTAGAAAGAATTTATATTATCTCATGTGGTTTATCACCCAAAGGGAGAGAATGAAGGCATGTATTTCTCTGGGTTCTTAAGTAGATTATGGACTACATTAACTATGAAAATAATTAAACCAACTAACCAAGACATAATTAAACATTATGGTTGGTTTCATGTGTCCATGAATTTGTTTGGGTTGTGTCTCTCCTAGAGATAAATTTATTTGATTTATATCTTTGATAATCATTTAAATATTATATTAATAATAGACCTAAATAATAATTTGCCCTCTTTGACCTTGTTAGAGGATCTATTACAACTCAGGTTATTTTTATAATAATGAAAAGAGGCCCTGTTTATAGAAACAAATAAATTATTGTCAATGTGGGTTTAATGCACACCACATAATTTTATGAGGAGGCCTCTGACATTCTAAGATCAGTGAATAATCTCACTCCAAGGAATGAGTTTTATGTTGATTGGTCTTGTAAATAACCATGTGGTGGAATAATAGTTAACAATTGTTTTTTTACCTCAAATTCCAAATATGTGATGGGATATAAAATAAAACAAAATTATAGTTTATGTGGATGGATGTAAGTAATCTAAGGTGAATTGAATGAAGAGTATAAAAATGAGGGAAAGGTAGGGAAGGAAAGAATGTTTATTACTAAAAGATAGATGGGATCCTTCCAAATTAGTCATTATTATTTGGGTTAGACAAGTGTTGAAAACTAATTCTTTATATAAGTTTTTATTGGAAAATAAAGTGCCAAAACATAATTAGGATTCAAAGGAAAAAGTAATACAATAAACTTATATGTTAATAACCAAAGGTTGTTTCCAATGTAAGAATGTTATTGTGCATCCCCTAATAAAGGGAGATTATGATCAATATTCAAAGTTAACTCAAATTAGGTATAACATAATATAACTAAATGTATTAATATCACTTCTACATAACTCAAAAACTAGAATATTAGTATGATATAACTCCCTAAATGTGACATAAGATTTGGAAGAGAAACATACATCAAGATAAACTTTTAGGATAATCCTTAGAATTTATTATTCACCTCAATTTTAAATAAATTTCATAATAAAATAATAGATAGAAGACATGTTTATATAATTCATAGATGATATCACCCTTAGAACTCATCTAAATTCTAAAATAATACCATTTTGTCCTGCAAGATCTACATGTTTTATGGTAAATCAAAGACTATTATCTTAATTCTTTGATCATATATAGATACATAAATAATTTGATCATAAATTAACTCTAATTATTTATCATAGACTTTAGGTGGCATTGGTAGTCAAAATTATTCTAGAATTTGAATGATTTATACTTGACATTGATAGATGTGAAATACCAAAAACAAGGTATGTTAATATGGGCATTCCTTACATTAAAGTCATGACTAAATTTATTGAATACATAACTACAATCATCACTATAGTTGGTCCTTGATGTATATGTAAAGGATTATGAATGAGACATATAGTCATCATTACTTATCAAATGGGATTGCAAATTATTATGTACTAAAGAAAATATGACTTAGTTGTTAAAATTTTAGTTTTTGTAGATGAATCTCCCACCTAAGCATCTGACTATCCTTTTTGATTTTGTATTCTATACTCAATTACACATGTTGTCAATTTAATCTTAATGGATTCATAATCGATGATACAACATTTTAAAAATATGGTAATATAGTCCATCAAATTTATATGTAGATCATTGAATCCTTGAAATAATTACTTAATGATTTGCAATATGATAACTTATTTTTGGAAAAGACAATTAACTAAATTACCTAATCATTCTATCAAAAATTGTGTACTTAACTTTTTTTTGAAACTATTATAATTATTTCTCACCAAGTTGTGAAATAAATTCGTAGTGACCACATCCCCTATGGAGTGTATATAAAAACTATGTGCATTTCAAAGAGTATATGTACTACCTTTTTTCACCGGCTAGTCAATTGATCAACTAATTCATGCACTTTTTTATGCCATTCCATGAGTTAATATCTCTCAATAATTAAAACATTATGGTCTAAATCAATATTTGGGAGTTGTAGTAGGTTAAGGTGTTGGTATTAGTTCTATCTAGATTCCTTCTCATTAAAATGTAGTTTGACATCCAAATTATTTACTATATTATTTAAATTTACCAAATTGTTCCATTTTGGTTATGACTCACCTATGTACCACTAGATGAAGCATATAATGTCATAAATGGTTTTCACTAAACTATGAACATTATATACTATGACTTTTAGAGTATCTATTTTTCTTAGTGCCTCTAATATTTTATTGGTCTACTAATACTAAGAAACATTTTCTTCAATATTCCCCTAGTAACATGTACCGATGAAATGGGGTCTTCTCAAATTTCATCCTCATCTCTACTCTTTATTTTTATCTTATTTTTTAGGAATAACTATTAGTCCTCCCTCACAAACTATGTATTCTTCCCTACATAAATGATAATTTATTTCATCATGATTTGAAGCTTATTTGATGTTGGATCAAACTCTATAGTTAATATTAGATCTTTAGTAATCACCAGATCCTACCTATATGACTATTTTATGACTACATGTTTTGTTTCTAATATCTATTTACTAGGAGATTTTAAAAAGGGTCATAATAGTTATGGATGATGGATTTATGGGGGGAGCATGAGGGTCGAGGAATATGAATGGATTGAATGAGGTAACATGAAAGTGGAGGTAAATGAAGGGATTGTAAGAGGTAGCATGAGTACAAATGGAGGTGAAGAAGTAGGTCCAAGAGGAGTAGGAAGTAAAGGGAAAGGTATAATGAGCATCCTCTCTTTAGAAATCTTAGTTTTAGTAGGTGTCATAAATACATGTTTGGTGAGGTTCAGATATTGTTCAATTAAAACAACTATGGAATTTATTCAGTTACCTTGAGTAATAAGAACACCCATTTGGGTAAGAATATTAGGCTATGGTTAATGTGTGAAAAAAAATGTCTATGACACTAGATATTCAAAATGTGGAGTGTCCAAAATAATACCTAAGTCAGGTAGAGTAAGATCTAGTTGTATAATAACTACATGAGTTATACTCTTTGAATAATCATTAGTATAACTATACACAATAGATAAAAAATCTAGTATAAATAAAATTAGTAGTTAAATAATCAACAACTATAATAATTTATTCCTTCCAAATGAATCTATATAGTACTCATGTTAACTAGTGGAATTACTAAAAAATTAGGAGAAATGGTGAAATGATTTAACCCTTGTTAAGGAGTTATAAAAGTGACCCTATGTGGGATAACTATATTAGTTAAACAACCCATAGTAGTATTATATGTATAAATTTATTTTTCAACTTATTCATCTTACTCATGTTCAATGATCTGAATGTTAACAATTGTAGAAACTACAACCACAAGGCACTCTACAAGGGTACCTTGTAAAAAACATTAAATGTTCTACTTGTTCATAGTTCCTCCCATATATAATCTCTAAGATTTTATATCCTTCATACTCATCTAAAAAATCATTAACTTCCTATGTTGGTTTATCAACTAGATCTTGTAAGGAAGAATGGAGGGAACTTCTCTCATAATTTGTAACTTGAGGAGGAGAAGTCATAAGTGAAGACAAAGATAAAAAAGACTAAAATATACTTGGAACTTGGAATTTTAAACTTGTTGTAATAGGTGGACTAAAATAAAATGTGAATTTAGGATGGATGTTTTATTGATATGTTAGGATCATATTATATCATTTTATATATTCTCATGGACATTTGGACTTTTCTCAATCTTTCACGGACTTCTAAATCATCCTCAACATTTAGGAAGATTAAATCATGTTCATATTCTTGGTGACCATAGTCATACCTTAATAGGGTCCCACCATTTGAGGTCATACAATAAAAATATAAATAAGCCTTATTTCTTTGATGGTTTGCCTAACTAGTCCTAATTTTGGAACAATTGTCTCATAATGCTAAGATGTGTATTATGACATTTGGCCAACCTTAACTTTTTCAAGTTGTCATTTAGACTGTTAGATAGTTGATAAGATATTTATTGTTCATATAATTTATATATTAAATTCCTTAATATCCACAAATGGTATATCAAGGTTTCCTCAATCCTTATAGTAGTGTGATCAAGATAGAACAAATAATCCCCCATTAGCCTAAGTAATATTTTTATTTGGTCTAAAAACTTAGGAATAGATTATCCATTGATGGATTTGTAAGCCATTGGGTATAGTTTTTCTACTTTTATTCATCTAGAATTTCATTTAATGTAATGAGTGCCACTTGAGAATATTTTATCCTTAGCTTGGCTTTAGACCTATTTTAGGTCCTATTTTGATCCTTTTCCATTTTATATATGCACTAAAACAATGACAAAATATTATAAAGGCCACATTAAACCATCTCCTAGGCATCATAGACCCTTCCTCACATGTACCAGCCATATGGAAATTATTGTGACCCATTTGGTCTATAGTGTATTGTGTTATTAGCAGAGGGGGTAGCACTATTATCTAGAGGGGGTAAAACTATTATCCCTTAGTTCTTTCTACCCCAAAAAAATATTTTTCCATTCCTCAAAGCATACAAGGATCAGCCTAAACTCATTTGATGTCTCTAATAACATAAAAAAACTATATAAATACCACTCTCATTCATTCATACCTTAGATGTTAATTCTCACAAACAAGCTCAAAAACAATTGTGCAAATTAAGTTCATTGGTCCTTATTTACCCCTATTTTTACATACATACATCTATAGTAGCCCATAACTTAATTTTACTTACATTTATAGTTTTAAGTCACACTTAAAGCATTAAAATATTTAATTATACTTAGGCATAATATAATTAATCTCATTTATACCATCAGTTAGATTGGGAGAACTACATTAGGCTTGATCCCCTCCCCTTTGTAGGTATTGGTATGTAGGCAATGCTCAACACATGGGGTGTTGAGATCATGTCTAGCCTACCCTACTAGTGCCACTCTTATTAAATTGGTGATCATAAAAACCTCATTAAGCATGGAGGATTAGGTTTACTAGTGAAATAAATCAAAACAAATCACATATGACAATCCAGGTCTCAGTCATATATACACAGTCTTTTCAAAATAGAAGAAAGGTCGACCCCAAGTTTCAATGCTTCATCTGCACAAGGTCAATATCATATCATATAATTTAATTAGTGTATTTAAATATTGGAAACAATGTTTGTGTTATTGTTTAAATAGGGTTATGGAACATATTTTTGTTTGATGACACTTCACCCTATTCTTGAATTAGTTTCTAGCCTGCCACTTGTAAGTTTTAGTGTTGTTTTCTAGGTAAGCATTTCTTTTTTAATTTATTTATATTTATAAGATAATAAAATAAATAAATTATTATACAAATAAATGGTTATTGATACTATATTATTTTATTACCTTATTTATATACTCATCTCATTATCTATTTAAGGTTTTCTATTAATTCCCAGAATAGTTAAATCATTTAGTAAACCTAACTTAGCTTAAATATTTTAAAAACCCTAGCCCTTGATGTTATTAGGTTATATATCCTTTTATTTCCTATTTTTATTAGTTGTGTTATGGTTTTCATACCTGATATGTTCTACCATAGAAAAAATCTTCCAAGTTTCATTACCAAATCTCATGGATAAAGAAGATTATTTTCCTCCTCATCTCCAAGAGTGTGATATCTACTTTCCCTCTAATTAGGTCCATGTTATCACTCCTCTAATAGGTGAGGTAGCCTAAAATACTATTTCAAATGCCTATACTCATCCTATACATATTTCAAATCCTTCCCTTACCATATCCCATATTTAGGATTTGTGATTGCATGTTTAATCTGAAGCAACTAGGGTTTGCACTTGTGAGACTCTAAGGGATAAAATTATGTGTGATCAAGCTAATATCATAATTAAAAATTAAAATAAATTATTAATTAAAATTATTATAGTATTTGAAAATTATATTATATATACAAATTCTTAAGAATATGTTAGTGTTCATCATGTATATGCTTCTACACCTAGAAAAGTTATGCTTAACACTATTTCATATCTAAAACATAAAGTAAAACATAATGAATATATTATAATTCATTCAAAAATATTACAAGGGTATAATAAGTTTTAAAATGAGGTACTAAGGGAAATGTTTAAGAATATCTTTATCAAACTACCTTTTATGCATCTATTAAGTAGATGTAGATATTATTATGCATAACATAAAATGCATGGTCATCACATAGATTCATGTTTGGCATTGAAAAATAATATACAATACATAATTTTTAATGAGGACCCTATACAATATAAATTATCCCATTAATCCACCATGATATAGGAACACATTCAAAAAGGGTCAAATTTAAAAATAGTACAAAAATGGTTACCAAAGCATAACTCAAAACAATAAAAGGTTCATAAATCAAAATCAGAGTAATAAATAGTACAAATGAAAACATATAAATAAAGTAAATGATTTAAATATACCTCTCCAAAATGAGGTCCCATTTTCAAATTAGTATGGTTTTGGTTAAAAATAACTACAAAATTTTTATTATTTAAGGTCAAGGGTTGGGAAAACATTCCCAAGGCATCACTACTATTATAAAAATTGATAATGTTGGTCAAAAAGGGTTGGGATTTATGGAACATACTAAGGAAAATCATTCATAGACATAGTTTATCAAGGTACAAGATCAAGATAAAAAATTTGGAGAGTGATCAATGATTTCATGGTGATGTCATAGAGGTGTCTAGGTTAGTGGATAAAGTGCCTTGATAGTCTAAGTGATAATGACAAAGTGGGCAATGTGCTTGTTCTAGTATGATTGAAGGAGCCTTGTTTGATATTTAGTTTTGGAATGGTTTGAGATGTTTAGGGGTGATTATGGTGATTATTGAATGTGTAAGGAATCCTATAAAAAAGTTATATGCTTTGGAGAGCTTGTGTTCTTAAGTGGAATTCAATCTGTCCATCATTGTTCTCATCTAGACACTTTGGGTCCAATGGTAGAAAATATGAATATGTAATTTGATGACATCATAATTTCCATGTATGGATGAGTTAGGGGGGTTTTGTCATATGGTTATGAACACATTAGTCCTTATTTAATATTTTAAAAGTCTCACTTTTAGTGATGAATCATAAGAAAAGATATGTAATTGCAAAGTTGGGCTCTCAGGCCTTTTGATAGTATTTTCCCATACTAAGCGAAATTTTCAATATGGTAAGAAAAGATAAGTAAGCATTTTGATAGTGGTATATCTCACGTGTGTCTAAATTTCACTAGAATGTGATCATATGGATTTGTTTAATTTTATTCCTAGTCAATTTGTGCTATATTTAAGGTCAAGCACTAAAGCGTGACAAAAGTTATGCATGTGAAAAGTTGGTCTTTTCAGATAGTTCTTGACATAATTGGCTCTCTAAACTAATAAATCTAAGGAATCATTTTAATTTCATTATATATCACACACGTGAGTGTTTAGGATCATATTTTTATATGTTTGGATTCTCCTATGTGAGGAGATCATATGGTCCAATTTTTAGAACTTCCACTTGAGCAAAGCAAAAGATATGGAGGTATAAAGTTGGCCTTCCAAGAAGATATCAATAGTCCGTAAAATGTTTCCATGTCAATTACCTTTCACACATTACTTTATGCATAAATTTTAGCATTAGGTAAAGGAGGAAAGGAAAATAATTTAAACATAATACTCACATTCAATTAGAAATTTTAAGCCATAAAAAAAATTTTAAGTCTTTATAATTACCTTGAAAGTAACATAACCCAAAATATAAAGGACACAATCATTTACTAGGTACATAATTGTTAGGGAGAGTGGGAAATAATCAACCAAAATGTGATATTTATCACAAAAAATAAACTATCCATAAATTCTCATCCAACAACAAAGCATGTATAAACCTATTTTGTCGTTCTTGATTATTTATCTTGCGATACTCATCCATACATTATTATGCTTGATTACACATTATAAGTAGTCCTCCAATATTAGGTTGGTATGGTTCATGGGTATTTCATATAGGTTACCCAATGATCAAATAATATATATTCCTTTCTCTTTATCATATCATCATCTACACATTTTTCCTCTACTTGTTCCAATTCTGCCTTTCCTTTCCTCTTCTTCATGTTTATGTGTTCCAATCAAATGTATTTAGCTAAACCAAAGATTTATAGTAGTTATAATATATTTTATAACATTATTGGCTGGGTTGAATGTGTTTTGTGTTAGTTTGACATCTTTTACACACCTTATATTATTATAATGACATCAACTAACTTTAAGAATTTTTTTGTATATTTTAGTTTATTTTACATAGATCTTCCTTATCAATTATCATAAGAAAGACATCCAATTATGTCTACTCACACATAAAAATACACCTTAGTGAGATTTTTTTTAAGCCTTTAAAACCTCAAACTTATAAAAATTATAACTTTTACATATTTAAATATACAAAGAATAAAAGTGAAATGAAAAGATACACCTAATATTTTAATACTCCAACAAAGGATACTTAAGTATTTTTATTTCCATGTTGTGATTCTCTTAAAAAATATATGAAACATTAACACTTGATCTAAACCAAATATAAATCACCCAAGAATTTAACCCAAGGTAAGTATTCCTATCCATATACTTTATATTTATTTATTTTGGTGGATACATGAAATCACACGTGCCTGCACACACACACATAATTAAATGTGTTATATTGTATATTACTATCTCTAAATCTTAGATTATATTGTGATCATTATTATTTATTATATTTACATGTATTGTTAAATATTTTTACATATGTAATGGTTATAACCCTTAGAATAAAAACATATTGGTTACATCATAATGTAATGGAATCTCTTTTGATTACCCTATTTATATATGACATATAGGTTTGCTTGTTTTCATTAGTTCCTTTCAAGGATTTTATAATATATCTTTTTGATCCTCATTATACATGACCATTATGTATATACCTATATTATTATATGAAATAATTGTTTTTATTTTATTAGGATCTAGTATGTTCTTATAAAAATTATTATATATAACAATATTGATATATATTGTCCCTAACATTTTATGCACATACATTTTAGAGAACCTAACATGAATCCTACCCTATTAGTGTAGGCTTTTTCATAATTTTTGTTTTACCTACATGGTTGTTAATTATTTTTCTTAGGGTTGTTAAGGTCATTATGGGAAGTACATTGTATGTCTTTTTTAATTGTGAGTTGAGTTGTTACCTTTACGGTGACCTAATATCTCAACATATAATGTACCTCATGTATAATCTTTGTCTAACTAGCTAATGAAAATTTATTAAGCTCAATTTTGCTTTGCATCTTTCTCTCACCTAATCCTAGGGTTTTCATGTAATTTATGGTGTTAAAATATCTGAGAGTCACCTAACATGGTATTAGAGCTCTGATATGATGGCCATTTTTCCATTTTTAAAATCCTTGGTGAGATATTTTATGCGTGCATTCCTTTTATCTTTATTTATTTTTCAAATTATCATAGGTTTTGTGATATTTTTTAAAAATTTGTACATAGTGTTGATCATAAATCCAAGAGAGATTAGTCAATTATTAGTGAATAAATCAAAAACACATTAAAACATCACTTATCAAGTCTAATCCTTAGCTTTATCTATATGAATAACAAGAAATAAATGCATAATGGAAGATAAAATAAATTCTTATACCTCATTAAAATATTTTTTTGAAATTTTATTTATAAATGTTGAGCTCAGATTGTGAATCTAGAAGTCATTGGCAATGCTAGTTCCTTATGGGAAGCATATCTCCTTATTCACATTTATTATTATGGCTTAGCATGATGATAATGATGAAAATGTTTAGGAAATTTGAAGCTCTTCGAATGATTCATACATATTAAGTTTATAATAGATAAGCTTGTATAAATTGAAGGAAGAACCTCCAATATATAGACTTTTTAAATGAGTGTGAACCATCCATCTTGAGATGAAAATCAAAGGATGAGAATAAAATATAATTTTTAATTGAAAATGGGAATCTTGAATTAAAAATTTAGGTGGAGAACATATGGGACTCACAAATGAATATAAAATTCATTTGGGAGGAAGATATAATATAAAATTAGTAAGTGAAGTTGAATGGAATATTATTAAATTATAGAAAAGCAAATCATGGAAGACAATGGGATTGGAGGTGGATTATAAAATTGGATAGTGGAAGTTAATTTGATTTATGGATATATAACAATTATGAATATGCAAAATCCATGAAATTTATGTTTAAGGAAGGATTAATTAATTAATTTGGATTAATTAACTTAATAAATATGTTAATATTAAACCATGAATAGTGATGATGAAAAAATTGGGATGATTAGGTATTAGTGAAAATAAGGATCAAATCAACAGTAAGTGTCTAATTTTAATTGTCTACATTTTTCCCCTATTTGAGAAGTCATTGTGAGACACATTTGAAATAATGACTTTTAAAAGAATGAAAAAGTCATTAACATATTAAATGAATAAATAATTACTAAGCCATGATTCCCCCTCAAGAGGAAATGTAAGAAATGGATGGGCTCTTAAAAAAAGGAATAAAAATGATGAACTTAACTCCTGTTTAAGCTTAATCCAAATGAGTTAATACTTTCACACTTTGATCATAATGGTTAATAATAGTAGAGTAAAATTATCCCTAAGATGGGGATAAGTGGGAAAGATGCATCCTAAAACAAGAGGCACACTTTAACCAATCCCAAACAAGTTAAAAAGTTGTGGACTTTGAATTAGAATAATTTTCCCTAGTAGGGAAAAATGAAGGTACAAGGTTTTAAATATGATGGTACATATATGGAAATATATTTACCTGGTAGAGAGGATGTAATCATTGATAGGTCCAAATGATTTTCCCTAGTAGGGAGAATTTTATTTAGAAATGATTCAAATGATAAAATGATGTTTTGGTAAGTGTAACTCAAGGATTTAACCTATCACATAGATTAATAAGGAGAGGAGTGATAAAAATATAGGTACAATGGTATAACAACTTTTCAAAAATGAAAAATAAAAATACACTATGCACCCGTGAATGGTCATAGTGATAAAATAAATGATAATTAAAATAACAAGATAATGATTGAAGAATGATTTCATTATATTGAAATAATATTAATAAAAATGATCATTATTGTGTGTATGTGCTTATATTTATCATGAGGAACATATAAATTAGCCATATGATCTAGTTGATTGAGATTTAGTGAACAAGGAGATTTGCAGCATTGTCGAGTAGACTCCCAAATATATATTTTTTATTTAGCATTAAAAATTATGCACCATGATATAAAACACCATGATGATTGGGTTGTAATATGCATAAAGAATAACTCATGATCCAATAGACAATTTAAAATAATACAACAATGATAAATAACCATGATGATAAATTTTACAAATGTTAATGGATTGAATCAAGTACAATCATGCGAAAAAAATCAATATGATGATGACCCTACTAGCACAAGGGATTCAGTCAAGGTAATAATAGAAAAAGGAAATAGACAAGCAAACACACATACACACGAACTTCAAAATAAAATAAATATAAATCACCCTATTGTTTAACCAAGTCCAAATCCACATGTGAAACCTTAATGATAATGATAAATAGATGGTGCCCCTAATAAATGACACATGCAAGCGAAGGACACATCTCTAGGTTGATAAAATAATTGGAACCAATAATGAATTTTCCATAGTAAGGAAAATTTGGTAAGGATATATCCCAACAATGGCTTACAACTTAAAAAGAGTAGATTAAGGATTTTGAATAGATTTAGGATAATAAAAATATTTTTGGACTTTGGGGCTTTATATCTCATTTTTGAGATTGTAAGCCAATTTTGATTTTTTTAGGTCTTTTAATTATATTTTAATTTTTAAGGTTTTTGGAATTTCCAATAAATCGATGATTAAAAAATTCATAATGATTTAACTCAAAAAAAATGAGAGTGTGGATTATATTATTCAAAAAATGATGAGAGTGTCTCTTAAATTGTTCACAAAATGGTTAGAGCATAGGAAAGGGGTGATCCAGTTGACCTCAAAAATTGAGAGATGTCTACATAGCCCAAATGGACCTTAGTTCAATGTATTTTAACCCATAGGGTTTATTCCATATATCAATAGACTAAAATAACTTATGAAAGGGAAAGAACCTAAGATAAGGAGTAACTAAGCACTACCTACATAGTCCAAATAGATCTCATGTTAATGTAGGTCAACCCATAGAGTTTGAACTATGAATAGATAGATTAAAATGACTTTCAAAAGGGAAAGATCCTAGAAATAAATAAGATCACCAAATGGTGATATTATTAGATAATAATTAATTGTAAAATGAAAAGATCATGGGGAAGGGGTGATCGAGCTAACCTCAAAATTGATTGTTGCCTACATAATCCAAATGGAACTCATTTCAATGTAGTTTTACCCATAGGGTTTGAAATATAGATAAATAGACCAAAATAATTTTGAAAAGGGTAAGATATTTGGATAAGGGGTGATCAAGTTGACCTCAAAAATTGATAATTGCCTATATAGTTCAAATGGACCTTGGGTCAATGTAGTTCTACCCATAGGGTTCAAACTATGCAAAAATAGTTGGGTGGAAAATAAGAATGGCACATGATAAAAAAAATGGTGTATGATTTTTTAAGGGATAAATAATAATAAATGATAATGAGGGAAAGGAATCTAAGTCTCCAAGGATTATGTCATGTGAGAACCAAATGTTTCCATTCATCAAAATATCACATAGATAATAGTCCAAAAATGTTTCCCAAATAGGTCTTAATATACCTTCCACATATATAAAAAGGTCAAGATGGGAAGACTAATGGTCACAATAAGATGGATTGGTTTGAATAGAATTAAATGGATAGAAATGGTGATGTAATGGTAAGGGTCAATAATGTAAATAGGGATGACCCCAAGTGCCAAGGTAATTTCAAATAATAATTATTTACACATGATGCCAAAAACTTGGCTCTCATCATAGGACTTGTCCAAGGTGCCATAATCATGTTTTTCACCATTAGACAAATTATTTTTATTCCTTTTTTGATTTTTTGATTTATTTATATTTATTTTTATCTTTTAGCATGTAAACTCAATAGAGGATTACAAGATTCATAATGTGTACCTTTTATTTTCTAACCAATACCTTCTCAGAATAGCTACTTTATTTGAATCATGTTGGTGTTGTGAACTACACCTATGTTATTGTGATCCTCATTAATTATTGATTTTTATTATTTCAAACCTATAAATAAGATGTCTTTGTAACCTCTTTGAAAAAGAGTATTAATAAGAAGAATAAATAAGTGTATGAATGGGATAAATGATCTTGTTAAATAATGGAAAATAGGTAGTGATTGGAATGTATAATAACTAGTGGATAAATAAAAATTAAGAATTTTAGTCACACACATTATTGTCAATTTTGGATTTAGATTTTCTTTGGTTTTGGTAGGGCTAGCTAGTCCAATATTGAATTCATTAATATATTCATCAAGTGATACATAATTGATTTTCTTAGTTAATTGTGCCTTAGAGAGGTTTTTACCAATAAATTATTCTTGATTTTTTTATTTTGAATTGTCTAATAGTTCCTTGAATAAGGTTTCACTAAGGGACATTTATAAGTCATTATTATATTCCCTTATCACTTTAATCAAGGTTTTACTAAAGAATTTTTTATTTTCATTTTGATTATCATCTAGTGCCTCAAACAGGGTTTCACTAGAGGATGTAGATTTTAACCTTTGATTTTCTTCTAACACCTTAAATAAGGTTTCACTAAGATATTGTTATTTTAATTTGGTAGTGTCTTTTTTCCCCATAAATTCTACCACTAAAATGTCTCCATGGATGCAGTTCAATAATGTGTGTTTCTATCAGTCCCAATCAATGTTTGTGGGAGGTGGAATATTAATATAATGGCTAGGTTTATGAATGATAAAGGCATGTGTGTAATAGATATGAAAGGGGAAAAGGCAAAACAATCCTCATAGAGGCTAATAGGATAACTTTCATCAATGTTGAAAGAAACATCCTCAAAAACTATGGAAGAATCATAAATGCTTTCAATTGGATATGTTGGAAATGTGGAGCCAATTTTGTAACTTGATTCAATATTTTATGATATTGAAGTCAATTCTAAATCAATAGGATCTTAACCCAATGTTGAGACTAATATTGAGTCTTCTGTTGATGTTAAATTTGACATTAGTTCCAAAATGAAACCCAACTCTAATATTGATTCTAAAATGGAACTTGATTCTGATTTAATGTTGTCCACAAGTACCTTTTTCACCTTTTTCATTAAAATGGAGACTTTATACTGAAGAAATGTTTGTAAATTGGGAATACTTGGTAATGGATGAATAAAGGGATATAGCTCAATAATAATAGGAAATTCAAATATGGGCTCATCAAATATGGGTCCTATGTTAAATAAAGGCTCTTTATCAAATACAAGTGGATCATCAATGGTTTGGGTTTGATCAAATATGGGTGATTCAACAAAAATATCATCAATGGTTTGGTTATAATGATATTTTTGTAGAAATGGGTGTATCTGATTGTGATTGGGAAGGGGAGCATGACATATTATGATCAAGTAGCTATCAAACATAGACACACTTAGATTTTAATAGATAGTGGCCCTTAGAGGGGCAATGACATAATAGGTCTAGACTATTGTATTTGTTATGGTGTATATTTAAGATCTCTAATCAAATAGAATAATTCCTCTATAGTAAATCCATCTAGAATTTTATCACCCTTTAGTCATAGTCTTAAAAGATATTCATCCTTATTATTAAATAGTTGTCAATCAAATCATTCTTGTTTATGATCTACACTAGATGACATATTTAGGAGGTATGATTCATGTAAAAAATTCAATTGAATGTGATATTCCATCACTCAGATGAATCCTAGACTAATGCCCCTAAGAAAGGATACATGCGATGGGAAATGGATTGGAATAACATTGGCCCCAAAAAGGGTGACTTTAGCTCAAATTAGAATTGGACCAAAGAAGGGTGACTTGGAATATAATATAATAGGCCCAAATAATGGATAATTGTAGTATAATTGAATAGGTTGAAATGGGATTAATTTAATTGGCCCCAAATAGGGTGAATTAGCATAGGTTGGAAAATTCTCCAACAAAAGTTGCTTATCTTAAGCTAGAATTGGTCTAAATGGTCTTGATTAGATTATCCCCATATAGGGTGTATTGGCATAATCTATAATTAGTCTAAATTATCCTTATTAGATTGGTTCCAAATAGAAAGAATTGGTACAGGATGGAATTGGTTGAAATGATATTGATTATATGGCCCCTAATAGGTTGTATTAGCACATATATTATTCAAATAAAAGAAATGATGGATTATATGTCTTCATCATTCCCAATCGACAGGTGTGAGAGATAGAATGGAAAGATAATAAATAGTTTGAATTATCATGAAATTAATTCAGATTTGAACTGCAATGGTATAAAAAAATTCATTGGAATAATACATAATTGGTTTAGAATGGTACAAAATGGGTTTGGTGAATGATTCAAGGCAAACCATATTTGGTTTTAATAGATTGGCCCATAACTAATTTGGTATAGAATTTTAATTTTAATTTTATTTTGATAGACATTGAATGTTCAAATTGCTTATGTTAATACAAATGTCAAATGGATTGGTTCTATCAATGTTAACTTTGGCATAGTTTGGCACATGAATTGGTACTTTAGATTTGGAACTAGTATTAAAATTTAACCTGACATCAAAACTATAACTTTGTTTGAAACCAAATGGATGACACATTGACATGGTTTAGACAAGGACTCAAATTTTTGGTCTTTATTTAAAAGGATTTATCTTGGAAACTTAATTGTGTGAACAAATACATGAGACTTAATTAATTTGGTGAATTTTTAAGACCTTATATTGTGTAAAGATTGGCATAAGAATTAAAAATTTGGTCTTGAAATGGTTTTATGTGTTGAATTTAATATTCACACAAGACTTTTGGTTTAAATTTGGAAGCCTAAAAGTGTGGTTTGGACAAGAAATGTAGGTATTTATACCAAGCTTAGACATATCACATTTGTTTGACGTATAAATTAGGAAAAATAATGATTCATTATAAGGGTATAAAAAGGGTTTTACATTTGGACTTGGTTTATTTTTTTTGTTATTGAGTGTGAATAGGATTTCAACATAATAATCAAGAAAAACACACAAGCATTACAAGGCACTTTAATAATGACATGGGTTTACATCACATCCAATAAACCTTTTAAAACACTTGCCTTCAGAGAGAATGTATTATTCTTTCAACTAGGGGTCATTAAAATTATTTTGTGTAGTCTTGCACTTCTTTGGTGTCTTCCCTTAGTTATGTCAACTTCATGTGAGATACACTCATAGTGGAATGCTGATTCTACACCAGTGGGTCTTGTTAGAAAAGTAAACTATGCTTATTGTTGTGTATATATGTAACACTTTATAATGGTAAATAATTATACTCCATTCTTATATGGATATATTCTTTCCCCTTTTTGACACAAGTTATTAAAATAAGTGGGGTAATATTTTTGACAAGGTTCTTAACACCTTACTATTACATGTTTTCATGGATCTTCATTTCCATGTCCAACATAAAACATATACCTACACTATTTGGAGCATCCTATAGTCTCTTTTCATAGATCTTATAGAGATTTATATCACTCCTCCACTTCATATCATATCTTTAAAGACTATTGTAATCTCTCCCTCCAGTTCTTGTGACGACACATTCATAGTGGACTATTTTATTCCTTCTAGTGACACACCACTAAAGGATGAGATCCTACCCAACCTTAGCTATCTCATTATCAATTATAATTTCATTATTGTGGATGATGTTTTTATTCTATAGCCATCACAAATTTGTACTTCAAAGTACTCTACTATTTCCATTAAGAGAGTTGATGACTCTTGTCTAACTATGGATATTCAATCTATGGATTTGTATGCTTCATCTATTGTCTCTTCTTTAGCTTCAAGGGTTACTAATAATTTTTATTAACTTCACATAGATATCTTTTAGTTAATGATCCATTCTATTCTTCTTAATCAAGCTCACATGTACTTGATGACACTTATGATCCTGAGTACATCTTTGAGATTGATTACTCTTATTCTAGTATAGATGAGTATAATAGTGATGGGGACACACCTCTACCATTTCCTTGTCATATTAAAAATATTAAAGAGTTAGTTATTGATTCACCTACCTCTATTCTACTTCAGACATTATAGGGGATAGGTATATTGATCCTAAACTCATTAGACATTAGTAAGTCTATTTCAAATGTACAATTCATTCTCCATTGTATTTTAGCCTATGATTCCATTGCACCATCATTGTATAGATAAGTTTCCCTCTTACTATGGATGAGAAGCATAGTTCCTTGGTTGAAGATCTATTAGACACTTAGTGAGCCTAATCACTATTCCAAGGTTATCTACTCTTTATTGCACCACTTTTTCACATGTTCACATTAGTGGCATTACATTCAATTCTTATGCATAATCATTCCAAACCTATACCACACTTATATTTTAGGCCCCATTTTTTTTTTCTTTTTTTGTATTAATACCTTATTCATCTTCTACTATGTAATTGGTAGACTTATAATACACCCTTCATGTTATTCATTTGGTAAAGGTAAGAAACATTATTTGATGCATATGAAGCTTTTTTAGTCTTTAGGTAGAGGATCTCATCAGTGACATTTGTCATTTCATGAGCTCTAATATAATAATATTCATCATCTTCTATGTGGACTTATTACTTCTCATCTATATGTGATTTATTTCTCTCACTTGTGTATAAATTTTTGGTTTTTCCTGACATACTTACAGCATACACATCATCTCTCTTTTCTCTCTTTGGAGATGATTTTTATGCTATAGGTTTTCTCAAATTTTCTTCCTTATTAGAGTTGCATTGTGCTTGGGTACCTCATCAAACCTCATTTATGGTTGTAATCACCTAAAATTGGTATTTGAGTTATAAGAGTGATAATTGAGACAACCTATTTCTATATTATCCATAGACCTATCCTAGAGCATATTATCAAACTTTTCCATCTTTTGTATAGACTATAGGCATCCCTAATCAGCTTAAATGCAGTCTTAAACCCTCATTTCCCAATGTTGTCCCTTCATACCTAGTAGTCTTTTTTCTAGACATTAGTGCCACATTAAGGAAATTATATCCATGAGAAAATATGTCCCCATAATGGCACTAATGTCCTTTACCTTATCTTTCTCAAAAAATTATATTTTCAAAATTAAAACCCTCCTAAGGTTGGACCAAACTTCTTTTATTGTTCACACAAGTTAAAAAAAATTATAAATACATGAATTTTAGACCTCTATCCACTAGATGGAAATTAGATGCAAAATACCTATTCAAAAATGAAGAAAGTTAATCAAAATCAAGGTTATTAATCCTTATTCTACCCTGTTTCTACATACTACCATCTACAACTACCCTAATCTCAAATTTTTCATATTTCCAATCTCAAGCACACTCAAGGAATTCAAGAACAATATCATTTTATCATCAATTGCAATTACACCAACACATATGTAATAAGAGCTACATTGGGATTGATCCCTCCTTAAAGTATTGGAATGTAGGCAACTCTCTTCATAGTGGGGTGTTGAAGATGTTTATTATATCCTATTGAATAACACTCTTTTCATCCCATGCCCTACTTACAAGGAATATTAGGGTTTGCATCATAAATAAACTATTATAGGCATAATATAGAGTTACAAACTTGATTCACATAGGAATACATCCCAAAATCATAGGTAAATATACAACTAGAAGTTTAGAGTAGTCTCACATAGAGGATAGTAGTGCCATTTTCAAGACACTAGATCCACATGGTGCTAATGTCTAAATATGGTGTTATTATCTAGGATGGGTTTTGATAGAGGGATATAATTGAATAAAATCATACATGTTCATATATTAGTTTTTATCACTCATATCTTTCGTATTAGGTGTTTTAAAAATAAAGATTTATTTGTAAATATTTATTACTATTTTTTAAAAATCAAAGCCTATCAAAATTTGTAAAAAATTAGTGGTTATTTTGTGAATATTATTTCATTGATTTACACTTTTCATCACATTAATCAAACATAGGATTTACATTAGCAAAACTAATTAAAACATTTGGTGAACCCAACTTCCTTTGAACATTGTACAAAACCTAACAATAAATTACATTAGGGTTAACATTTACAATATTTACCCAGTCTTAATTTATAGATTATTACTATCATCATTATGAAAAAACCATTTTCTTCTTCATGGTACAAATCCTTGTACTTTACTTAGCATGTTTATTACAAACTATTTGTTTAAAATTACACATGTATGTTACTCCTATCATGGATTCATTTATAGCTAAGCTTATTTTACACATTGGTCCCCCATCATAGAGTCCCCTTTCTCTAAGTATCATTACTACATGGCTCACTTAGATCTACCTCTAGTTCCTACTAGATGATAGAGGGCTCAAATGACTCCTTTTGTTCCACCTCCACCTAGACCACTTGATTATATACACTCCCATCCCACCTCTACTGCTCACCCACAAAAAATAACACATCCCATAGTTTGAGATGTCACTAGGTGGAACAGGGTACTTTCACAGCGTATACAAGATAAACATAAACCTACCATCTCTCCTTGCTACTAACATAATATAATGGGAGATAGAGATCAACAAATAGAATTTGATATAGTGGATCAGTTTATAAATACATGGCCAATATATCTATATTGGAATTACTTTCAAAAATAATAATTTTCAAAGATATTATATTTCAATAACTTAATAATACATAGGTTCCTTTTTATACTAATCTATCCTATTTTTCATCTATCATGAATAATATAAAGGATGTTGAGGATGTGATATGTTTATCTAATGAGGAATTGCATTCAAATTTAGTAATTGCTTAGAATTTGATGCTTTTCATTCAAGCTCAAATAAATAACACAACTATTAAACAAGTTTTAATTGATAGTGTTTTAGGACTCAACATATGTAACCTCCCATTTTTACAAATTATTGGGGTTGATATAAAATCTAATCAAAATTCATATAATAATATATGAGGATTTGATGACATTCATAGACATACATTGGGTTCTATAACATTTCACATTATAATGGGGCTAAAAACCTTACCTTAACACTTTCAAGTGATGCCAAATCATTTTCAATATAAATTACTACTCAAGAGACCTTGGATACATGTTATGAAGGCTTTACCTTCTAGTCTTCATAGATGTGTCAATTTCTACATGACAAGTAACTATACACACGTACCACAGCTAACCATCCATTCAAATATTGTAGACTCATTGTGTCTCCTACCTCAAGTACATCTTTGTATGGGAAAACTCATGTTCTAATTGAATCCCGACCTCATAATATTCTCATTGAGAAGATGCATACATATGAGGTGGGAAAGTCTACAAAGACTATTCGTATGCCTACTCTATAACATTATAAAACACATTTACCCTAACCAATGATAGATGAACAACATCTCAAATTATAGACATCCTCACCTAGAGTAGATGATGGGATTCTTACAACATAACTACTACTACCTTTTAATTTAGAAGACGTTTACATTCATAATGTTGACACAGATTCACATGCCACTATAGAGGATGATCAACCACCTATTAATATTGATGACTATTTATATGGATTCAATTTTACACCCATGGACCCAAAAGAGTATATAGATGATTCCAAGACACTTATACCTCTTCCTAAACTAGTAGCACCACTTGTTTAGGATCCTATAGTTGTAGGTTCTCATCCTTAATTATAGTCAATGATAGATCCCATGATCCAATTAGTACATATGGTTACATACATAGATATAAATTCATTCATATAAATTTAGGCATTGATTTCATAAGAAATACTGCACCAACTCTATTACATTTCATGTTACAGTAGGGTCAAACACCTCACCTACATAGTTTTAGGTGATGCCAAATTATTTGCACTATAAATTTCTCCTTGAGAGACCTTGGATACATGTTATGGAGGATGTACCTTCTAGTCTTCATATATGTATCAATTTTTTACATGATGAGTACCTATACGCATGTATCATAGATAACCATCCATTTAGATACTAAAAACTCATTGTGCATCCTACCTCGAGTACATATTTGGATGGGACACCTCATGTTCTCATTGAATCCCCACCTCAAAAGATTCCCATTGAGAAAATACATATATATGAGGTACGAGAGTCCAGAAATACTATTCATATACCTCTTCCAAAATATTCTATAACACATTTACCCTCACCAATGATAGAGTAACAACCTATCACATTACATACATCCTCACCTAGAGTAGTTGATGGGATTATTATAACACAACTACCACTGCCTTTTAATTTAGAAGAGGTTTACATTCATAATTATAACACAAATTTGTAAGACACTACAAAGGATGGTCAACAACATGTTAATATTGATGAATATTTATGTGGATTATATTTTACACCCATGATCCCTAGAGAGTATAGATATGATTCCAAGGAACTTATACCTATTCTTAAACTAGTAACACCACTTGTATAGGATCCTGTAGATGTAGGTTCTCATACTTAGTTACAGTCAATAGTAGGTCCCTTTATCCATTTAATACATATGGTTATATCCATGGCTATTAATTTATTCATATAAATTCAAGAATTTAGTTCATAAGATAGATCACACAAGCTCTTATAGATTTTACTTGATAGATGATTGATGATCTTACCAATAGTATAACATAAATTGATTAGCATATTATCAACATAGGAAGTTGTATACACATAATATTTTCAAACTTATTAATAATGTTTTCTATCTTATAAGAACCCATTAAGTCCCAATCTCTTTAAGTGCATACCTTAAGGGGTGCACCAAGAAAGGGGTGGGTAGACTATTGGTGATTTATACAATTATTATCCCTTTCTCCACTTGTCATATCCCTAAGCTTGTTATTTTATAGTACACACTCCTCAATAATTTTTTACCTTTTATCCCCCTTTTCCTAGACTTAACCCCATTTCAACCATTTATATTACTAGGTTCATTGGGTCAACCCTATACTATTCTCGGTAAAAGTTATTTAGGGTCTAGGTTGGCCCTTGGTTGACCTAACCCATGACCTAGTAAATTTTTTTCCATAAAAGTACTAGGTTGACTTGGTTGACCCTATTAGCCAAAATTTTAAGAAGGGATTAGATTTAAACCTCCTATATATAAAATATCATTTCACCATTATTTAGAGAAGAGAATAATAAGTAAGATCTATTACACATATGATTATCCATCATTCTACTTGAGGAGCATGCTTAGGGTTTCATACTTTATTGGGAGATACGAATCTTGTCTTGTGGATAAGTATTTTGGATGTATTGATATCTTGTGTATCCTAGATCTTATTTATTTGTATCATCCTTACATAACATATTAACCTATTATGAATCACCTTGTCTAAGGGAGAGATTGAGGCTTAATGGATTCATCTTCGAAGGTAAAAATTCCTAACTTTATTCCTCCTTTGTAAGAGTAGATAGATATGCATTTGAAATTATCTTCCATGAATTAAGATTCCATAGACATTGAAGTGAGTATACGTTTATTATGCATATTTACTTCTATTGTTTATTATCCCCATTTTATCCCATAAGCTTTGGTGAGCACTATATTAGATTTATTTGCTTTACTTGTTATTAGTTTAGTGAGATATGAAAAAATAGGGCCTAGTTAGGGTTCTTACATGGTTGTGCTTTACTAGAAGATTTGAAACCCTCCATACCATGGTTTATTATGATAAGACATCCCCTAATTGGGTCTAGTGGATCCCCATATTTGTCATGTTCCTAATTATCTAATGTATCCCCAATCAGAAGTGTAAGTATGATCTATCTTCTCTGAGTTAGGATTGATTTATATACATGATGCATTTTTTATTGCATACATTCTAGTGAACCTATTTTGAATATACCCTTTACAGGTTTTGTCTCAGATTTTTCATTATTTTATCATTTTATTTTTTATTTTTCTATATTTGTGATACTAGGTCAGTAGTACTGGTATAGATTCTAAATTATGTGCATAGTTTTAACATACAATCATGTCAATATGACTCTATTTTATTTGTGCAAGTCATAATCAAATACATGCTAATGGGTTGAATAGGTTGACACTGTATAGGTTTTCACTTCTAGACAAGATATTAGGTTGACTCTATTGATATAATACACTTCCAAACTTCTAGAAAACATACTAGGTTAACACCGCTAGCATAATATTATTTACATGTTTTAACAAATAGGGAATTGTAAAACTAGGCTGATTCAGTTGACACAGTTGGCAAAATTTACAAGTAAAAATTAGGGCACTTCAATAATAATCTTAGTTTCCTTTGTTTATTCCAACCCACCAAAGTTCATTTCTATTTTTCACATTTTATAGTCTCTAAGACTACCCTTATATAACAAACAAGGTCCACTCTGTCAACCTAGTTTTGTATTTTATCTTCTATTTAAAAGACTAGGTTGATAATTTTGATGTAGTTCTTAACAAACCCTTGATTTAGTATTAACATAGTGACCCTATTGACTCTATTCTATAATCTCTTAATACATTGTCATCTAAATGAACATTGTACTATGTTTCAAAGTTAGAATTAACATCTATATTATATTAATTACTTCACACTTTCACCTTTAATTTTTTGCATGTTTAGAATAAATCACATAGTATAATTAGGTGGTTTTTTAATATACCATTTAGTTTCACTATTTATCTCTTTTATTCACATACTACCAAATCACATAATCTTAAAATTCATTTAAACAATTATCTACACAAGGCTTACCTATTTGGATAACATCACCAGGGGGAAGCTAACTTGGTTTTTTGGCTAAGTATAAACATGTCATTAATTATATATATTGGCAAAACACTTGACACCTTTATCATTATGGTGTGTGAAGTGAGTGGGTAGGCCCTAATACCAAGCCAAGACCATTGCCAACATAGATCTCTTTTAACCTAAACATCCTAAAACCATCCATAGATTAATTTATAGTTCCTTACTTAGATCCAACTTCCTATCCCACTTAAAATCATACTCTAATAATATAACAAACATTCATAATGACCACTTAGTTAACATTTAATTTCCAAGTTAATTGCTTTCTCTTTTCTCAATTATATGTTATATTAACAAAACATGCATTGGCTAGCATTGGTGAAAGATTTTGTGTTGTGTTCCTCAATTGAATCATCCTCATTGACCCAATTGATTATGTATTTCTTTTCAATTATTGCTTATAAAATTATTTTCAAAAATTTCTTATTTTAGTACACTATCATTTTGTTCAACATAGTCTCTTACAAATTATATATTCCCATGCCTATGGTACCGATTCAACCTTATTAACACAGTATTATTATTTTTCCTAATATATAGTACTAGGTCGACCCTATCAACTCTATATATTTTTTTGCTTCTTTTCTACCCAGGTTACAAAACTAGGTAGACCTTATCGATGTTATATTCCTAGTTTCTCAATTTTTAGATCCTATATTTAGTAATTGATCAACCTAGTCAACTCTATAATGTTATCTACCTCTTATTCTTTTATTTGATTTTGAATCACCTTTGGCTTATTTATCCCTTCTCCTTCATCATCATCTTCCTATTTAAAGACAACATTGAGTAGAATTTAATAAATATGATGAGTTTTAGCAAACCTCATAGGGTCTCCCATGAGTAGATTATGGATCCTCTCTTGGATGAGATTAATGCTTATATAGCCACTCACATAATAAACTATGGGATCCCTCCTCATTCCTCTTCAATTCATAATCCTCTCTTCTCACTTAAAGATTAACGAAAATTAGAGTATACACTTGAAATACTCTTCTTTATCTATAAATTTCCTCAACATCAAGGAAAGGACTATTCTAAAATTTACCATTTCATGATTAGTGGTCAAGATGAATAACCTCATTGACCTTCTCCCATGTTTTCACATGAATTTGGGAATACTATCTTCTTTTCTTGCCAACCTTTTCCCTTGATTTTGACCCCTTCTCATAAAATGAATTCTTCTTCTTTGACTTCCTCTACCTCCATGCCTAGTACCTCTACTAACATGGAAGGTTATACATCTCTGTGGATTTTCATCTTGGTCCTAATTTTTACCATGATTATATTATTAAAAAATTCCAATAAGCCTATGAAATTTCTTTCAAATCTCATGAAATAAACATTAAATATCAATCTTTAAATCAAGATAATTCTCATTTAGCCGTCTATAAAGATCCTCTTATAAATCACCAAGGTAACCAAGACAAGCCCAATCCTTTCACTAATAATGTGGAAAGTCTTATTGACCCAACTCTAGAAGAGAATTTAGTTAACATGAGTAATATGTAAAGGGTGGTTGCTTTCATTTATCCTCAACCTATCAACACACCTCCTTTAGCTTACACATTTTATGTTATCCAAGATTATTCTCCAACTCACTTAAATTATTTGGGGTAAGATAACCTTATAAATTTTTATGAACTAATTACAACACTCCCTTTGGATAACACTTCCCATTCTATTTATACCATCCCTTCATCTTCTTTACCTAAGACCAATGATACTCAATCTTCTACCAACACTTATTATAACACTTCTCAAAACCAACCTACATCAACTGCTTTATATTTTCAACATCATATATCAAATTTTCCTCTCACCAAACCTTATACCTCTTATCAACATAACTTCTAATGTACATCAAACTCCTCTTTCTAAGGACCTTTTTTAACTCTATGCACCTCTTTCTAACAATCTTCTTATGGGTTATGATGAGTAGGATCCTATCATAGAACTCACTAATATCCCATCCCAAATCCAATTTATTGAGATTATTATGATCTTTCCATGTCATCAAAACTATCTTATGCAACTTTTGTTAGAAATGAACATCCCTCATCCTCCACTAGCAGGACATGAAGCAACCTTATTTGAATATGAAGATAACAAATCAAAATAGTTTAAAGAGATATCCCTACATGTTGATGAAATAATAGACACTTCTCTTTATATAAAATTTACCAATTATTCCATTCTCCTCAATGAGATTATACTTTGTGTAGATGGTCTTCCTCTTTTAATTAGTGTCCAAATTTGTGATATCCAAGTAAAGCATGCCTTGATTGATGAGGGTTATAAAATTTCTCTTACCTCTTTTAATTTTATCAAAAACCTTGGATAT